>CM055127.1:197396555-197426492 GCA_029206835.1 Rana muscosa
ACAGGATCCCGCTCCACACAGCCACCCGGTCACAGGATCCCGCTCCACACAGCCACCCGGTCACAGGATCCCGCTCCACACAGCCACCCGGTCACAGGATCCCGCTCCACACAGCCACCCGGTCACAGGATCCCGCACCACACAGCCACCCGGTCACAGGATCCCGCTCCACACAGCAACCCGGTCACAGGATCCCTCTCCACACAGCCACCCGGTCACAGGATCCCGCTCCACACAGCAACCCGGTCACCCGGTCCACACAGGATCCCGCTCCACACAGCCGCCTCAGCACCTCCACCTGGTCACAGGATCCCGCTCCACACAGCCACCCGGTCACAGGATCCCGCTCCACACAGCCGCATCTCAGCACCTCCACCCGGTCACAGGATCCCGCTCCACACAGCCGCATCTCAGCACCTTCACCCAGTCATAGGATCCGCTCCACACAGCCGCCTCAGCACCTCCACCTGGTCACAGGATCCCGCTCCACACAGCCACCCGGTCACAGGATCCCGCTTCACACAGCCGCATCTCAGCACCTCTACCCAGTCACAGGATCCCGCTCCACACAGCCGCCTCAGCACCTCCACCTGGTCACAGGATCCCGCTCCACACAGCCACCCGGTCACAGAATCCTGCTCCACACAGCCGCATCTCAGCACCTTCACCCAGTCATAGGATCCCGCTCCACACAGCCGCCTCAGCACCTCCACCCAGTCACAGGATCCCGCTCCACACAGCCACCCAGTCACAGGATCCCGCTCCACACAGTCGCCTCTCAGCACCTCCACCCAGTCACAGGATCCCGCTCCACACAGCCACCCAGTCACAGGATCCCGCTCCACACAGCCACCCAGTCACAGGATCCCGCTCCACACAGCCACCCAGTCACAGGATCCCGTTCCACACAGCCGCCTCTCAGCACCTCCACCCAGTCACAGGATCCCGCTCCACACAGCCACCCGGTCACAGGATCCCGCTCCACACAGCCACCCGGTCACAGGATCCCGCTTCACACAGCCGCATCTCAGCACCTCTACCCGGTCACAGGATCCCGCTCCACACAGCCGCCTCAGCACCTCCACCTGGTCACAGGATCCCGCTCCACACAGCCGCATCTCAGCACCTCCACCCGGTCACAGGATCCCGCTCCACACAGTCGCATCTCAGCACCTCCACCCAGTCACAGGATCCCGCTCCACACAGCCACCCAGTCACAGGATCCCGCTTCACACAGCCGCATCTCAGCACCTCTACCCGGTCACAGGATCCCGCTCCACGCAGCCACCCGGTCACAGGATCCCGCTTCACACAGCCGCATCTCAGCACCTCTACCCGGTCACAGGATCCCGCTCCACACAGCCGCATCTCAGCACCTCCACCTGGTCACAGGATCCCGCTCCACACAGCCACCAGGTCACAGGATCCCGCTCCACACAGCCGCATCTCAGCACCTCCACCCGGTCACAGGATCCCGCTCCACACAGTCGCATCTCAGCACCTCCACCCAGTCACAGGATCCCGCTCCACACAGCCACCCAGTCACAGGATCCCGCTTCACACAGCCGCATCTCAGCACCTCTACCCGGTCACAGGATCCCGCTCCACGCAGCCACCCGGTCTCAGGATCCCGCTTCACACAGCCGCATCTCAGCACCTCTACCCGGTCACAGGATCCCGCTCCACACAGCCGCATCTCAGCACCTCCACCCGGTCACAGGATCCCGCTCCACACAGTCGCATCTCAGCACCTCCACCCAGTCACAGGATCCCGCTCCACACAGCCACCCGGTCACAGGATCCCGCTCCACACAGCCGCATCTCAGCACCTCCACCCGGTCACAGGATCCCGCTCCACACAGCCGCATCTCAGCACCTCCACCCAGTCACAGGATCCCGCTCCACACAGCCACCCAGTCACAGGATCCCGCTTCACACAGCCGCATCTCAGCACCTCTACCCGGTCACAGGATCCCGCTCCACGCAGCCACCCGGTCACAGGATCCCGCTTCACACAGCCGCATCTCAGCACCTCTACCCGGTCACAGGATCCCGCTCCACACAGCCGCCTCAGCACCTCCACCTGGTCACAGGATCCCGCTCCACACAGCCACCCGGTCACAGGATCCCGCTCCACACAGCCGCCTCAGCACCTCCACCTGGTCACAGGATCCCGCTCCACACAGCCACCCGGTCACAGGATCCCGCTCCACACAGTCGCCTCTCAGCACCTCCACCCAGTCACAGGATCCCGCTCCACACAGCCGCCTCTCAGCACCTCCACCCAGTCACAGGATCCCGCTCCACACAGCCGCCTCTCAGCACCTCCACCCAGTCACAGGATCCCGCTCCACACAGCCGCATCTCAGCACCTCCACCCAGTCACAGGATCCCGCTCCACACAGCCGCCTCTCAGCACCTCCACCCAGTCACAGGATCCCGCTCCACACAGCCGCATCTCAGCACCTCCACCCAGTCACAGGATCCCACTCCACACAGTCGCCTCTCAGCACCTCCACCCGCTCACAGGATCCCGCTCCACACAGCCGCCTCTCAGCACCTCCACCCAGTCACAGGATCCCGCTCCACACAGCCACATCTCAGCACCTCCACCCAGTCACAGGATCCCGCTCCACACAGCCGCCTCTCAGCACCTCCACCCAGTCACAGGATCCCGCTCCACACAGCCGCCTCAGCACCTCCACCCGGTCACAGGATCCCACTTCACACAGCCACCCAGTCACAGGATCCCGCTCCACACAGCCACCCAGTCACAGGATCCCGCTCCACACAGCCGCCTCTCAGCACCTCCACCCAGTCACAGGATCCCGCTCCACACAGCCGCCTCTCAGCACCTCCACCCAGTCACAGGATCCCGCTCCACACAGCCGCCTCTCAGCACCTCCACCCGGTCACAGGATCCCGCCCCACACAGCCGCCTCTCAGCACCTTCACCCGGTCACAGGATCCCGCTCCACACAGCCGCATCTCAGCACCTCCACCCAGTCACAGGATCCCGCTCCACACAGCCACCCAGTCACAGGATCCCGCTCCACACAGCCGCCTCTCAGCACTACCACCCGGTCACAGGATCCCGCTCCACACAGCCGCCTCTCAGCACCTCCACCTGGTCACAGGATCCCGCTCCACACAGCCGCCTCTCAGCACCTCCACCCAGTCACAGGATCCCGCTCCACACAGCCGCCTCTCAGCACCTCCACCTGGTCACAGGATCCCGCTCCACACAGCCGCCTCTCAGCACCTCCACCCGGTCACAGGATCCCGCTCCACACAGCCGCCTCTCAGCACTACCACCCAGTCACAGGATCCCGCTCCACACAGCCGCCTCTCAGCACCTCCACCCAGTCACAGGATCCCGCTCCACACAGCCGCCTCTCAGCACCTCCACAAAGTCACAGGATCCCGCTCCACACAGCCGTCTCTCAGCACCTCCACCCGGTCACAGGATCCCGCTCCACACAGCCGCATCTCAGCACCTCCACCCAGTCACAGGATCCCGCTCCACACAGCCACCCAGTCACAGGATCCCGCTCCACACAGCCGCCTCTCAGCACTACCACCCGGTCACAGGATCCCGCTCCACACAGCCGCCTCTCAGCACCTCCACCTGGTCACAGGATCCCGCTCCACACAGCCGCCTCTCAGCACCTCCACCCGGTCACAGGATCCCGCTCCACACAGCCGCATCTCAGCACCTCCACCCAGTCACAGGATCCCGCTCCACACAGCCACCCAGTCACAGGATCCAGCTCCACACAGCCGCCTCTCAGCACTACCACCCGGTCACAGGATCCCGCTCCACACAGCCGCCTCTCAGCACCTCCACCTGGTCACAGGATCCCGCTCCACACAGCCGCCTCTCAGCACCTCCACCCGGTCACAGGATCCCGCTCCACACAGCCGCCTCTCAGCACTACCACCCGGTCACAGGATCCCGCTCCACACAGCTGCCTCTCAGCACCTCCACCCGGTCACAGGATCCCGCTCCACACAGCCGCCTCTCAGCACCTCCACCTGGTCACAGGATCCCGCTCCACACAGCCGCCTCTCAGCACCTCCACCCGGTCACAGGATCCCGCTCCACACAGCTGCCTCTCAGCACCTCCACCTGGTCACAGGATCCCGCTCCACACAGCCGCCTCTCAGCACTACCACCCGGTCACAGGATCCCGCTCCACACAGCTGCCTCTCAGCACCTCCACCCGGTCACAGGATCCCGCTCCACACAGCCGCCTCTCAGCACCTCCACCCGGTCACAGGATCCCGCTCCACACAGCCGCCTCTCAGCACCTCCACCCGGTCACAGGATCCCGCTCCACACAGCCGCCTCTCAGCACTACCACCCGGTCACAGGATCCCGCTCCACACAGCTGCCTCTCAGCACCTCCACCCGGTCACAGGATCCCGCTCCACACAGCCGCCTCTCAGCACCTCCACCCGGTCACAGGATCCCGCTCCACACAGCCGCCTCTCAGCACCTCCACCCGGTCACAGGATCCCGCTCCACACAACCGCCTCTCAGCACTTCCATGCGATTCACAGGCTCCCGCTCCACACAGCCACCCGGTCACAGGATCCCGCTCCACACAGCCGCCTCTCAGCACTTCTACCTGGTCACAGGATCCCACACAACTTTCTCATATTGTAATCAGCAGAAAACCGTAATGATTGGCACTTGTAGAGGTCTCTGTACTGGTCTTCTTGTAATCCGTCCCATTTAGTTTAATGACGTTACCGGCGCATGCGCATCCTTTCCCTTGTGTGCCACCCACCCATGGACGGGATTTCCTCTTCCTGTGGTAAAGCTATCACAATTCATAAGACTACAGAGTCTCATAGCTTCCTGGTACTCCCCATGTGACGTCACGTGATGTGACGTCACATGGGGAGTAAACTTGGGCATCGTACTGTATCCTATAGAGGCCATAGGAACGTCGGATGCAGAACAAGACTTGGCCAAGACACGATGGCGCATGTGCGAGATTACAGCAAGAGAAGCATGAAAGGGCAGGAATGCTACGCAAAGCGGGCTCCAAAAACAAAGATGGCGCCGTCTTAACCCAGGAGACAAATTTTTTGAAAGTTTAATAAAAAAGTAAATATGCAATTGTGCCTGGATTACACGGTGCAATGCTCGGTATTTAGTGATTATAATGAATGGGGATTGCAGAGTTTACGAACGCTCGGTGTTCACTTCCATCCACCGGATGGCACCCGAGGACAAGAAATGTCCATCATGCATCTTCTCCTCCACAGATACAATTCTCTCCCTTTTATAGAAGACTTTGGCGGGTCAGTGATTTCTAATTGGTGGCAGCAGCCTTTATATGGAAAATTTCTTCTAATTTCAGAAATAGTCACATGAAAAATATTTGTAAACTTGAACCACTTTACGCCCGCGCTAGAGATGAAAGAAAGATGGCTTCCATTGCCGGGATGGCGTACATGGATGTCCTACTGTGATCGCGGCACACTCGGTGATCGCCAAGTCATTCAGACTCAGCTGATCACAGATTGGGGTAAAGGGCCAATCACAGCAGCCCTTTACCATGTTCACATGGTACAGCTGATCACAGAATGTAAACAGAATCCGGTTATCGGCTTTTCTTTCATCACGCTGACAGCATGAGGAGGGGGAGGAGAGCCGATAACCGGCTTCTGTGAAATCAGTGCAGCCTTTGAGTACCACCTAGCAGTGCCCACCAGTGTTTAGGAAAAAAAAAAAAAAAAACGCCAGGAGGTGATTAAATACCACCAAAAGAAAGCTCTATTTGTGTTAAAAAAAAAAAAAAAGTGTCATATGTGTCGCATGACTGTGCAATTGTCATTCAAAGTGTGACAGCGATAAAAGCAGGGAATTAGCCCGGTGGCAAGTGGTTAAACCATCATTTGAATATGGTTACATTATAACACACACACAATCATATTTCACCTACAAGGGGGGGGGGGGTCATTATCTATGTATTACATCGTAGCAGTCCTATGGGGGGGGGGGTCACCATCTATGTATTGCATTGTAGCAGCCCTATGGGGGGGGGGTCACCATCTATGTATTGCATTGTAGCAGCCCTATGGGGGGGGGGGTCACCATCTATGTATTGCATTGTAGCAGCCCTATGGGGGGGGGTCACCATCTATGTATTGCATTGTAGCAGCCCTATGGGGGGGGGGGGGTCACCATCTATGTATTGCATTGTAGCAGCCCTATGGGGGGGGGGGGGTCACCATCTATGTATTGCATTGTAGCAGCCCTATGGGGGGGGGGGGTCACCATCTATGTATTGCATTGTAGCAGCCCTATGGGGGGGGGGGGTCACCATCTATGTATTGCATTGTAGCAGCCCTATGGGGGGGGGGTCACCATCTATGTATTGCATTGTAGCAGCCCTATGGGGGGGGGGTCACCATCTATGTATTGCATTGTAGCAGCCCTATGGGGGGGGGTCACCATCTATGTATTGCATTGTAGCAGCCCTATGGGGGGGGGTCACCATCTATGTATTGCATTGTAGCAGCCCTATGGGGGGGGGGTCACCATCTATGTATTGCATTGTAGCAGCCCTATGGGGGGGGGGGGTCACCATCTATGTATTGCATTGTAGCAGCCCTATGGGGGGGGTCACCATCTATGTATTGCATTGTAGCAGCCCTATGGGGGGGGGGTCACCATCTATGTATTGCATTGTAGCAGCCCTATGGGGGGGGGGTCACCATCTATGTATTGCATTGTAGCAGCCCTATGGGGGGGGGGGGGTCACCATCTATGTATTGCATTGTAGCAGCCCTATGGGGGGGGTCACCATCTATGTATTGCATTGTAGCAGCCCTATGGGGGGGGGGGTCACCATCTATGTATTGCATTGTAGCAGCCCTATGGGGGGGGGGTCACCATCTATGTATTACATTGTAGCAGCCCTATGGGGGGGGGGGGTCACCATCTATGTATTGCATTGTAGCAGCCCTATGGGGGGGTCACCATCTATGTATTACATTGTAGCAGCCCTATGGGGGGGGGGGTCACCATCTATGTATTACATTGTAGCAGCCCTATGGGGGGGTCACCATCTATGTATTACATTGTAGCAGCCCTATGGGGGGGGTCACCATCTATGTATTACATTGTAGCAGCCCTATGGGGGGGGGTCACCATCTATGTATTACATTGTAGCAGCCCTATGGGGGGGGGGGTCACCATCTATGTATTGCATTGTAGCAGCCCTATGGGGGGGGGGGTCACCATCTATGTATTACATTGTAGCAGCCCTATGGGGGGGTCACCATCTATGTATTGCATTGTAGCAGCCCTATGGGGGGGGGTCACCATCTATGTATTACATTGTAGCAGCCCTATGGGGGGGGGGTCACCATCTATGTATTACATTGTAGCAGCCCTATGGGGGGGTCACCATCTATGTATTACATTGTAGCAGCCCTATGGGGGGGGGGGTCACCATCTATGTATTACATTGTAGCAGCCCTATGGGGGGGGGTCACCATCTATGTATTGCATTGTAGCAGCCCTATGGGGGGGGGGTCACCATCTATGTATTGCATTGTAGCAGCCCTATGGGGGGGGGGTCACCATCTATGTATTACATTGTAGCAGCCCTATGGGGGGGGTCACCATCTATGTATTGCATTGTAGCAGCCCTATGGGGGGGGGGGTCACCATCTATGTATTACATTGTAGCAGCCCTATGGGGGGGGGGGGGGTCACCATCTATGTATTGCATTGTAGCAGCCCTATGGGGGGGGGGTCACCATCTATGTATTACATTGTAGCAGCCCTATGGGGGGGGGGTCACCATCTATGTATTGCATTGTAGCAGCCCTATGGGGGGGGGGTCACCATCTATGTATTACATTGTAGCAGCCCTATGGGGGGGGGGGTCACCATCTAAGTATTGCATTGTAGCAGCCCTATGGGGGGGGGGGGTCACCATCTATGTATTGCATTGTAGCAGCCCTATGGGGGGGGGGTCACCATCTATGTATTGCATTGTAGCAGCCCTATGGGGGGGGGGGGTCACCATCTATGTATTGCATTGTAGCAGCCCTATGGGGGGGGGTCACCATCTATGTATTGCATTGTAGCAGCCCTATGGGGGGGTCACCATCTATGTATTACATTGTAGCAGCCCTATGGGGGGGGGGTCACCATCTATGTATTGCATTGTAGCAGCCCTATGGGGGGGGGGGTCACCATCTATGTATTACATTGTAGCAGCCCTATGGGGGGGTCACCATCTATGTATTACATTGTAGCAGCCCTATGGGGGGGGTCACCATCTATGTATTACATTGTAGCAGCCTATGGGGGGGGTCACCATCTATGTATTGCATTGTAGCAGCCCTATGGGGGGGGGTCACCATCTATGTATTACATTGTAGCAGCCTATGGGGGGGGGTCACCATCTATGTATTACATTGTAGCAGCCCTATGGGGGGGGTCACCATCTATGTATTGCATTGTAGCAGCCCTATGGGGGGGTCACCATCTATGTATTACATTGTAGCAGCCCTATGGGGGGGGGTCACCATCTATGTATTGCATTGTAGCAGCCCTATGGGGGGGGGTCACCATCTATGTATTGCATTGTAGCAGCCCTATGGGGGGGGTCACCATCTATGTATTGCATTGTAGCAGCCCTATGGGGGGGGTCACCATCTATGTATTACATTGTAGCAGCCCTATGGGGGGGGGGGTCACCATCTATGTATTACATTGTAGCAGCCCTATGGGGGGGGGTCACCATCTATGTATTGCATTGTAGCAGCCCTATGGGGGGGGTCACCATCTATGTATTGCATTGTAGCAGCCCTATGGGGGGGTACCATCTATGTATTGCATTGTAGCAGCCCTATGGGGGGGTCACCATCTATGTATTACATTGTAGCAGCCCTATGGGGGGGGGTCACCATCTATGTATTACATTGTAGCAGCCCTATGGGGGGGGGTCACCATCTATGTATTACATTGTAGCAGCCCTATGGGGGGGGTCACCATCTATGTATTGCATTGTAGCAGCCCTATGGGGGGGTCACCATCTATGTATTGCATTGTAGCAGCCCTATGGGGGGGGTTACCATCTATGTATTACATTGTAGCAGCTGTATGGGGGGGGGGTCACCATCTATGTATTACATTGTAGCAGCCCTATGGGGGGGTCACCATCTATGTATTGCATTGTAGCAGCCCTATGGGGGGGGTCACCATCTATGTATTGCATTGTAGCAGCCCTATGGGGGGGTCACCATCTATGTATTGCATTGTAGCAGCCCTATGGGGGGGGGGTCACCATCTATGTATTACATTGTAGCAGCCCTATGGGGGGGGTCACCATCTATGTATTGCATTGTAGCAGCCCTATGGGGGGGGGTCACCATCTATGTATTACATTGTAGCAGCCCTATGGGGGGGGGGGGGTCACCATCTATGTATTACATTGTAGCAGCCCTATGGGGGGGGGGTCACCATCTATGTATTACATTGTAGCAGCCCTATGGGGGGGGTCACCATCTATGTATTACATTGTAGCAGCCCTATGGGGGGGGGTCACCATCTATGTATTGCATTGTAGCAGCCCTATGGGGGGGTCACCATCTATGTATTACATTGTAGCAGCCCTATGGGGGGGGGTCACCATCTATGTATTACATTGTAGCAGCCCTATGGGGGGGGTCACCATCTATGTATTACATTGTAGCAGCCCTATGGGGGGGGGGGTCACCATCTATGTATTACATTGTAGCAGCCCTATGGGGGGGGGTCACCATCTATGTATTGCATTGTAGCAGCCCTATGGGGGGGGGGGTCACCATCTATGTATTACATTGTAGCAGCCCTATGGGGGGGGGGTCACCATCTATGTATTACATTGTAGCAGCCCTATGGGGGGGGTCACCATCTATGTATTGCATTGTAGCAGCCCTATGGGGGGGGGGTCACCATCTATGTATTACATTGTAGCAGCCCTATGGGGGGGGGGTCACCATCTATGTATTACATTGTAGCAGCCCTATGGGGGGGGGTCACCATCTATGTATTGCATTGTAGCAGCCCTATGGGGGGGGGGTCACCATCTATGTATTACATTGTAGCAGCCCTATGGGGGGGGTCACCATCTATGTATTACATTGTAGCAGCCCTATGGGGGGGTCACCATCTATGTATTACATTGTAGCAGCCCTATGGGGGGGTCACCATCTATATTACATTGTAGCAGCCCTATGGGGGGGGGTCACCATCTATGTATTACATTGTAGCAGCCCTATGGGGGGGGGGTCACCATCTATGTATTACATTGTAGCAGCCCTATGGGGGGGGGTCACCATCTATGTATTGCATTGTAGCAGCCCTATGGGGGGGGTCACCATCTATGTATTACATTGTAGCAGCCCTATGGGGGGGGGGTCACCATCTATGTATTACATTGTAGCAGCCCTATGGGGGGGGGTCACCATCTATGTATTACATTGTAGCAGCCCTATGGGGGGGGGTCACCATCTATGTATTACATTGTAGCAGCCCTATGGGGGGGGGGGTCACCATCTATGTATTACATTGTAGCAGCCCTATGGGGGGGGTCACCATCTATGTATTACATTGTAGCAGCCCTATGGGGGGGGGGTCACCATCTATGTATTACATTGTAGCAGCCCTATGGGGGGGGGTCACCATCTATGTATTACATTGTAGCAGCCCTATGGGGGGGGTCACCATCTATGTATTGCATTGTAGCAGCCCTATGGGGGGGGTCACCATCTATGTATTACATTGTAGCAGCCCTATGGGGGGGGTCACCATCTATGTATTGCATTGTAGCAGCCCTATGGGGGGGGGGTCACCATCTATGTATTGCATTGTAGCAGCCCTATGGGGGGGGGGTCACCATCTATGTATTGCATTGTAGCAGCCCTATGGGGGGGGGGGTCACCATCTATGTATTGCATTGTAGCAGCCCTATGGGGGGGGGGTCACCATCTATGTATTACATTGTAGCAGCCCTATGGGGGGGGGGGTCACCATCTATGTATTACATTGTAGCAGCCCTATGGGGGGGGGTCACCATCTATGTATTACATTGTAGCAGCCCTATGGGGGGGGTCACCATCTATGTATTACATTGTAGCAGCCCTATGGGGGGGGGTCACCATCTATGTATTACATTGTAGCAGCCCTATGGGGGGGGGGGGTCACCATCTATGTATTGCATTGTAGCAGCCCTATGGGGGGGGGGTCACCATCTATGTATTACATTGTAGCAGCCCTATGGGGGGGGTCACCATCTATGTATTGCATTGTAGCAGCCCTATGGGGGGGGGTCACCATCTATGTATTGCATTGTAGCAGCCCTATGGGGGGGGGGGTCACCATCTATGTATTACATTGTAGCAGCCCTATGGGGGGGGGTCACCATCTATGTATTGCATTGTAGCAGCCCTATGGGGGGGGGTCACCATCTATGTATTACATTGTTGCAGCCCTATGGGGGGGTCACCATCTATGTATTACATTGTAGCAGCCCTATGGGGGGGGGTCACCATCTATGTATTACATTGTAGCAGCCCTATGGGGGGGGTCACCATCTATGTATTGCATTGTAGCAGCCCTATGGGGGGGGGTCACCATCTATGTATTGCATTGTAGCAGCCCTATGGGGGGGGGGGTCACCATCTATGTATTACATTGTAGCAGCCCTATGGGGGGGGGTCACCATCTATGTATTGCATTGTAGCAGCCCTATGGGGGGGGGTCACCATCTATGTATTGCATTGTAGCAGCCCTATGGGGGGGGGGTCACCATCTATGTATTACATTGTAGCAGCCCTATGGGGGGGGGGTCACCATCTATGTATTGCATTGTAGCAGCCCTATGGGGGGGGGTCACCATCTATGTATTGCATTGTAGCAGCCCTATGGGGGGGGGGGTCACCATCTATGTATTGCATTGTAGCAGCCCTATGGGGGGGGGGTCACCATCTATGTATTGCATTGTAGCAGCCCTATGGGGGGGGGGGTCACCATCTATGTATTGCATTGTAGCAGCCCTATGGGGGGGGGTCACCATCTATGTATTACATTGTAGCAGCCCTATGGGGGGGGGGGTCACCATCTATGTATTACATTGTAGCAGCCCTATGGGGGGGGGTCACCATCTATGTATTACATTGTAGCAGCCCTATGGGGGGGGGGGTCACCATCTATGTATTGCATTGTAGCAGCCCTATGGGGGGGGGGTCACCATCTATGTATTACATTGTAGCAGCCCTATGGGGGGGGGTCACCATCTATGTATTGCATTGTAGCAGCCCTATGGGGGGGGGGTCACCATCTATGTATTGCATTGTAGCAGCCCTATGGGGGGGGGTCACCATCTATGTATTACATTGTAGCAGCCCTATGGGGGGGGGGGGTCACCATCTATGTATTACATTGTAGCAGCCCTATGGGGGGGGGGGTCACCATCTATGTATTGCATTGTAGCAGCCCTATGGGGGGGGGGTCACCATCTATGTATTACATTGTAGCAGCCCTATGGGGGGGGGTCACCATCTATGTATTGCATTGTAGCAGCCCTATGGGGGGGGGGTCACCATCTATGTATTGCATTGTAGCAGCCCTATGGGGGGGGGTCACCATCTATGTATTGCATTGTAGCAGCCCTATGGGGGGGGGGTCACCATCTATGTATTACATTGTAGCAGCCCTATGGGGGGGGGTCACCATCTATGTATTGCATTGTAGCAGCCCTATGGGGGGGGGGTCACCATCTATGTATTGCATTGTAGCAGCCCTATGGGGGGGGGTCACCATCTATGTATTGCATTGTAGCAGCCCTATGGGGGGGGGTCACCATCTATGTATTGCATTGTAGCAGCCCTATGGGGGGGGTCACCATCTATGTATTACATTGTAGCAGCCCTATGGGGGGGGGGTCACCATCTATGTATTACATTGTAGCAGCCCTATGGGGGGGGGGTCACCATCTATGTATTGCATTGTAGCAGCCCTATGGGGGGGGGGTCACCATCTATGTATTACATTGTAGCAGCCCTATGGGGGGGGGTCACCATCTATGTATTACATTGTGAAGTTGGAGAGGCGGCTCAGACTCACCCGAAGTCGCACAGTTTGACGGTCCCGTCCTTCCCCAGTAGAATGTTCTGAGGTTTCATGTCTCGGTGGAGGATGCGATGAGAATGGAGGTAATAGAGAGCGGACACCAGCTGTGCAGAGACATCCCGCACCTACAAGGACACAGCCGTCACCCGGGAGAGCTCAGCTATATGATCATTCACAGACCAAACAATGAGAACGTCTCTTACCAGATCTTCCGACAGATTACCATCATCTTCCAGGATCTGGAACAATTCTCCCTCCGCGTACTCCGTCACAACCACCACCTGACCAGAGAAGAGGACAGACGTCACCCATCACAGCTGTTCAGCATGCACACAATGTTGGGGTGTCTCTTACCTCTCGCTCCGTCTCAACGCTGTCCAGCATGCGCACAATGTTGGGGTGACATAGATCTCTCATAATCTGGATCTCTCTCTTCAGACCTTGGAGCTCTTTCTCTGATCTGCCCACTTTAGGAATAAACTTTAGGGCCACAACCTGAGGAGCAAGAAGACCAGAGCGTCATGGAGATTGAGGGGGAGGAGCTTGTCTGACTATAAATTCTGCTCATGTGCAGAGACTTCATTCACATTAATATTTCCTGATTATTGAGGGGCGCAGGAATTCAGAGGCTGTTGGGTTATACTGCCACCTACAAGAGGTTCGGACACAAAATTGTGGGCCTGCCCAATATGACCCCTCCTACTCCCAGCATGCTTCAGAGAAAAGTTTGTCGTGGAAATTTCAAGATGTATGTAATATGTATTGTCATAGTGTCACCCAGTGTTAGTACTTCCGCAACCCGCTCTAAAGAGCTGACTGGGCAGTCTGAGGCTGGTTGAATCCCGTCTGATAGTGGAAAACATCTTGAGGTTGGAGTGTGATGTTTGCAGCATGGGGATATGTCCACCGACGGGGGCCCTCTGTGCCTTAGCACGGACGATCGTTGAGGAGGGGATATGCTCGCTCTGCAATGACATCATTGGTTATAGGCTGATGTGCGCTCTTGTCTCGGCTGTGTCTGATCAGCATGGTCGAGATTCGTAGTGCGCGCCTGCAGATAGCCTCCCTTCCACAAGCAATAATAGTATAATCCGGATATGCGTTATTCTATAGAATAGCGCAAATTAAGGATTCCTATCAGCGGTAATATGAGAGCATACACGCTTTCCCTGCCCGGACACGCCCATAAGACTTTAGCCATCATGTTGTTGAATATGTTGTTGTATTGTTATGCATTTAAATAACCCTGTTGGAAGGGATATCCTTGTATGGTCATTTTCCTGTGTGGAGGGGACATCCTGTGATGTCCCCTCCCATGGAGGAGGTGATTGGCTGCTGCAGCCATCACTTCCTGTTTGTGAGATCTTTTGTGATAATAAAAAGGAGCCTGTGAGGGCGTCGGCAGTCAGTGATGCTGGGATGCCGAGATGAGAACATAACAGTGCAGTGATGTTTGGTTATTGAATGAATGGGAAATTGAACGAATGATGAGTGAATTTTAGCTTAAGATGCATTATGACGAAGTGTGTTATCATTAGAGACACAATATCTGGCTGTGTGCTCTGCCTACAGCCTGATATCTCCATATCAAGTTTAACCTTTTTTTGCTCATTTTTATGGTGCTGCGCGAGTCGGCCTCTGTATTCCGCTATCCAGATCGGCCCCCTCTCAGCTTGCTTTTGGAAGTCGTGCTCATACCCCGCTGGACTGGACGTTGGGGGCTAGGCTTGGAATGTGACCCATGGACATTGGGCTCTGCATTGTGGCCCTTTCCAGAACTTGCAGGTTCAAAGTCAGTGTGACCCCGTCCCTAAAGACTCACCGCCACGAGGCCGGTGTGACCCCGTCCTTGAAGACTCACCGCCACGAGGCCGGTGTGACCCCGTCCCTGAAGACTCACCGCCACGAGGCCGGTGTGACCCCGTCCCTAAAGACTCACCGCCACGAGGCCGGTGTGACCCCGTCCTTGAAGACTCACCGCCACGAGGCCGGTGTGACCCCGTCCCTGAAGACTCACCGCCACGAGGCCGGTGTGACCCCGTCCCTGAAGACTCACCGCCACGAGGCCGGTGTGACCCCGTCCCTGAAGACTCACCGCCACGAGGCCGGTGTGACCCCGTCCCTGAAGACTCACCGCCACGAGGCCGGTGTGACCCCGTCTCTGAAGACTCACCGCCACGAGGCCGGTGTGACCCCGTCTCTGAAGACTCACCGCCACGAGGCCGGTGTGACCCCGTCTCTGAAGACTCACCGCCACGAGGCCGGTGTGACCCCGTCTCTGAAGACTCACCGCCACGAGGCCGGTGTGACCCCGTCTCTGAAGACTCACCGCCACGAGGCCGGTGTGACCCCGTCTCTGAAGACTCACCGCCACGAGGCCGGTGTGACCCCGTCCCTGAAGACTCACCGCCACGAGGCCGGTGTGACCCCGTCCCTGAAGACTCACCGCCACGAGGCCGGTGTGACCCCGTCTCTGAAGACTCACCGCCACGAGGCCGGTGTGACCCCGTCCCTGAAGACTCACCGCCACGAGGCCGGTGTGACCCCGTCCCTGAAGACTCACCGCCACGAGGCCGGTGTGACCCCGTCCCTGAAGACTCACCGCCACGAGGCCGGTGTGACCCCGTCCCTGAAGACACCGCCACGAGGCCGGTGTGACCCGTCCCTGAAGACTCACCGCCACGAGGCCGGTGTGACCCCGTCCCTGAAGACTCACCGCCACGAGGCCGGTGTGACCCCGTCCCTGAAGACTCGCCGCCACGAGGCCGGTGTGACCCCATCTCTGAAGACTCGCCGCCACGAGGCCGGTGTGACCCCGTCTCTGAAGACTCGCCGCCACGAGGCCGGTGTGACCCCGTCCCTGAAGACTCACCGCCACGAGGCCGGTGTGACCCCGTCTCTGAAGACTCACCGCCACGAGGCCGGTGTGACCCCGTCCCTGAAGACTCACCGCCACGAGGCCGGTGTGACCCCGTCTCTGAAGACTCACCGCCACGAGGCCGGTGTGACCCCGTCTCTGAAGACTCACCGCCACGAGGCCGGTGTGACCCCGTCTCTGAAGACTCACCGCCACGAGGCCGGTGTGACCCCGTCTCTGAAGACTCACCGCCACGAGGCCGGTGTGACCCCGTCTCTGAAGACTCACCGCCACGAGGCCGGTGTGACCCCGTCTCTGAAGACTCACCGCCACGAGGCCGGTGTGACCCCGTCTCTGAAGACTCACCGCCACGAGGCCGGTGTGACCCCGTCTCTGAAGACTCACCGCCACGAGGCCGGTGTGACCCCGTCTCTGAAGACTCACCGCCACGAGGCCGGTGTGACCCCGTCTCTGAAGACTCACCGCCACGAGGCCGGTGTGACCCCGTCTCTGAAGACTCACCGCCACGAGGCCGGTGTGACCCTGTCCCTGAAGATTCACCGCCACGAGGCCGGTGTGACCCTGTCCCTGAAGATTCACCGCATTGTTGAGGAAGCCCCTCCCACTACTGTTCCTGATTGCAAGTGACATGTTGAACTTTCCTCACGTCACCTCTGCTGACACCTACAGTGACCTACTCGCATTTGGCCACCTGATCCTACTCTTACTAGCCGGGTTCATGGGTACCCAAGGCCTAGTCGTGCATCCCGACATTAGGTGCTCACGCCCGAAGCCTGTGGATGGGCTCATGGAACATTTCGGCTTTAAAGCGGAGTTCCACCCAAAAGTGGAACTTCCACTTTAAGCACTCCTCGCCCCCTTACATGCCACATTTGGCATGTAATTTTTTTTGGGGGGGTGGGGCTTCCTGTCCCACTTCCTACTTCCACCCACCCACTTCCTCCTCTTGCGTTAGGCGGGCCCCTCCCTTTAGGCGATCTCCTGGGACACGCGACAGGTCCCAGGAGATCGCCTGTCCACTCTGGGAGCGCAGCGCGACTTGCGCATGCGCAGTGAGTGCCCTGCTGTGAAGCCGAAAGCTGTCACGGCCGGGTGCCCACACTATGAATGGAGGCGCCGGCCAGAGAGGGGGGGGGATGGGGGAGAGAAGCGGAGCTCTGGGCGCCCGCATCGCTGGACCATGGAGCAGGCAAGTGTCTGTTTATTAAAAAGTCAGCAGCTACACTTTTTGTAGCTGCTGACATTTAATAAACAGTAAAAGGCTGGAACTCCACTTTAAAATACTGCACATAAGAAGCTCTTGTTCCTCACACCCTTCAAGGGACATCTTCCTTTACCCAGGAGACCATCAAAAAGGATGTTATGGATGGAGGTAAACGTACCTCTCTCCCCAGCAGAAGAATCCTAGAGCTCAAATTGGGGAAAACTCTGGGGTTTCCAGGGGGCTAAAAGCTACCCATCTGCTCCAAGTCCCTCCAGGTTCATTACTTCCAACCTGCCTGTCACTGAACAGCTTAGAAGATCTCCATGTGGCCCCAGCAGGTCTTCTGGACCAGCGCCGCCTTCTTCTGGACCGGCGCCGCCTTCTTCTGGACCGGCGCCGCCTTCCCCCGGACCGGCGCCGCCTTCCCCCGGACCGGCGCCGCCTTCCCCCGGACCGGCGCCGCCTTCCCCCGGACCGGCGCCGCCTTCCCCCGGACCAGCGCCGCCTTCCCCCGGACCAGCGCCGCCTTCCCCCGGACCAGCGCCGCCTTCCCCCGGACCAGCGCCACCTTCCCCCGACCAGCGCCACCTTCCCCTTCTTACACCAGTCTCTGTGGCTGAACAGTTCAGTGGGTTCTACAACAACTTGATGCCAACTCCGAAGAGGCACCTGCCCAATCTTTGATCTTACGGCCCTGTGACAGGAGTGACTTTGGGCGGGGGGTTGGTGCGGCTCGGCTTGCCCTGGAGAGTTCTGGAGGTTCTTTGTCCAGCTTCCCCGACACCTCTTATGTGTAGATCACCCTGTGTCTCTAATAGGGGCACATGAATGAGACCCCCACTATGATCTGTGCTAGACGGACTCAATGCTGTATACATTGTATATATTGTGTGTATAATGTGTGTTGGCTGTTGTGTACTATTTTCTGTGATGGGGTGGGTGTGACTATTCTATTGTGGCTGCCTCAACTATTATGGGATGTGTAGCGTCTTGCTGTGAGGAAAGAGGGGGGGGGATTCCTCCAGTAGCCCCCCTTCTAAGACTATTTACTGATGAGAAGTTGGAACACACCTGACCTGTATCACCATTATCATTGGACAGTTTAACCCGCCCTGTTGCCCAAGGATGGGGGGAGGGTTTTGAAGTGGGATCTGTATAACATGTGGTGGAATAAAGGAGTCTGTTGGTTTTTACCTTACACTGAGGTGTTGTCTGGTGACTGGGGGGGATGGAGAGTCAGAGAAGTGCTGGTTCTGAACAGAGGACGTGGATCTGTTGAGGACAGAGGGTTTGTCAGAGGCCCCAAATGCCCTACAGACACTTTGCTTTTCAGACGTCAATTGTGTTGGACCGATCGTCCGCAAATCTTACCGTTAGTACGGTGCTTTCGACAGCCGATTTCACTGAGGCGGGGGGGGGGGGGGGGACGAGGCGCGGGGGGGGGGACGAGGCGCGGGGGGGGGGGACGAGGCGCGGAGACGAGGCGCGGAGGGGACGAGGCGCGGGGGGGGGGGGACGAGGCGCGGGGGGACAAGGCGCGGGGAGACAAGGCGCGGGGACGAGGCACGGGGGACGATGACGAGGCGCGGGGGGGGGGGGGCGGGACGAGGCGCGGAGACGAGGCGCGGAGACGAGGCGCAGGGAGACAAGGCGCGGGGGGGACGAGGCGGGGGGGGAGGAGGAGGCGGGGGGGGGGGGAGGCGCGGGGGGGGGGGACGACGAGGCGCGTAGACGAGGCGCGGGGGGGGGGACGACGAGGCGCGGGGGGGGGGGGACGACGAGGCGCGGGGGGGGACGACGAGGCGCGGGGGGGGGGGGACGAGGCGCGGAGGGGGGGGGGGACGAGGCGCGGAGGGGGGGGGGGGACGACGAGGCGCGGAGACGAGGGCGCGGGGGGGGGGGGGGGAAAGAGGCGCGGAGGGGGGACGAGGCTTAAATGTCTTCCTTGTGGTTCAGAAACTCTGCATGTTCCACTAGGCCTGTCATATCCTCCAATCAGGGAGTCGCCATCTTTCTTGCCCCGTCATTGGAGATTTTTCCTGCAGCTCCGGTATACAGCAAGGTTCTGCTTCTCCGGGGGACTTGCAGTGCTTTTATCCACATTGCAGGTTACCTAGATCAGTGTTTCTCAACTCCAGTCCTCATGGCGCACCAACAGGTCAGGTTTTTGGGATTTCCATTGATTTGCACAGGTGATTTGATCAGTTTCACTGCCTTAGTAATTACCACAGGAGTTTCATCCGAGGGAAATCCTGAAAACCTGACCTGTTGGGGCACCTTGAGGACGGGAGTTGAGAAACACTGATCTAGATGACCGATTGCTGATGAAGAAGTCGGCACAGGTTCTTGTAATCAGGTCCTGAATACAGAGGATTGACTGAGTCCTGGGATGATCTCTTGGAGTATCCGGGTCTAATCCTGGATGCAGCTCAAGCCAGACTTTTACTTCCTCACGAAAAACGCTCTCCGCTCCCGCCAGGAGAAGACGCCAAAGCCTCTCCGCTCCCGCCAGGAGAAGACGCCAAAGCCTCTCCGCTCCCGCCAGGAGAAGAAGACGCCAAAGCCTCCGCTGCCGCCAGGAGAAGACGCCAAAGCCTCTCCGCTCCCGCCAGGAGGAGACGCCAAAGCCTCTCCGCTCCCGCCAGGAGGAGACGCCAAAGCCTCTCCGCTCCCGCCAGGAGGAGACGCCAAAGCCTCTCCGCTCCCGCCAGGAGGAGACGCCAAAGCCTCTCCGCTCCCGCCAGGAGGAGACGCCAAAGCCTCTCCGCTCCCGCCAGGAGGAGACGCCAAAGCCTCTCCGCTCCCGCCAGGAGGAGACGCCAAAGCCTCTCCGCTCCCGCCAGGAGAAGACGCCAAAGTCTCTCCGCTCCCGCCAGGAGAAGACGCCAAAGTCTCCGCTCCCGCCAGGAGAAGACGCCAAAGCCTCTCCGCTCCCGCCAGGAGAAGACGCCAAAGCCTCTCCGCTCCCGCCAGGAGAAGACGCCAAAGCCTTTCCGCTCCCGCCAGGAGAAGACGCCAAAGCCTTTCCGCTCCCGCCAGGAGAAGACGCCAAAGCCTCTCCGCTCCCGCCAGGAGAAGACGCCAAAGCCTTTCCGCTCCCGCCAGGAGAAGACGCCAAAGCCTCTTCGCTCCCGCCAGGAGAAGACGCCAAAGCCTCTTCGCTCCCGCGAGGGGAAAACACCAAAGCCTCTTCGCTCCCGCGAGGGGAAAACACCTAAGCCTCTTCGCTCCCGCGAGGGGAAAACACCAAAGCCTCTTCGCTCCCGCGAGGGGAAAACACCAAAGCCTCTTCGCTCCCGCGAGGGGAAAACACCAAAGCCTCTTCGCTCCCGCGAGGGGAAAACACCAAAGCCTCTTCGCTCCCGCAAGGGGAAAACACCAAAGCCTCTTCGCTCCCGCAAGGGGAAAACACCAAAGCCTCTTCGCTCCCGCAAGGGGAAAACACCAAAGCCTCTCCGCTCCCGCGAGGGGAAAACACCAAAGCCTCTCCGCTCCCGCGAGGGGAAAACACCAAAGCCTCTCCGCTCCCGCGAGGGGAAAAGACCAAAGCCTCTCCGCTCCCGCGAGGGGAAAACACCAAAGTCTCTCCGCTCCCGCCAGGAGAAGACGCCAAAGGCTCTTCGCTCCCGCGAGGGGAAAACACCAAAGCCTCTCCGCTCCCGCGAGGGGAAAACACCAAAGCCTCTCCGCTCCCGCGAGGGGAAAACACCAAAGCCTCTCCGCTCCCGCGAGGGGAAAACACCAAAGCCTCTCCGCTCCCGCCAGGAGAAGACGCCAAAGCCTCTCCGCTCCCGCCAGGAGAAGACGCCAAAGCCTCTCCGCTCCCGCCAGGAGAAGACGCCAAAGCCTCTCCGCTCCCGCCAGGAGAAGACGCCAAAGCCTCTCCGCTCCCGCCAGGAGAAGACGCCAAAGCCTCTCCGCTCCCGCCAGGAGAAGACGCCAAAGCCTCTCCCCTCCCGCCAGGAGAAGACGCCAAAGTCTCCGCTCCCGCCAGGAGAAGACGCCAAAGCCTCTCCGCTCCCGCCAGGAGAAGACGCCAAAGCCTCTCCGCTCCCGCCAGGAGAAGACGCCAAAGCCTCTCCGCTCCCGCCAGGAGAAGACGCCAAAGCCTCTCCGCTCCCGCCAGGAGAAGACGCCAAAGCCTCTCCGCTCCCGCCAGGAGAAGACGCCAAAGCCTCCGCTCCCGCCAGGAGAAGACGCCAAAGCCTTTCCGCTCCCGCCAGGAGAAGACGCCAAAGCCTCTTCGCTCCCGCCAGGAGAAGACGCCAAAGCCTCTTCGCTCCCGCGAGGGGAAAACACCAAAGCCTCTTCGCTCCCGCGAGGGGAAAACACCAAAGCCTCTTCGCTCCCGCGAGGGGAAAACACCAAAGCCTCTTCGCTCCCGCGAGGGGAAAACACCAAAGCCTCTTCGCTCCCGCGAGGGGAAAACACCAAAGCCTCTTCGCTCCCGCGAGGGGAAAACACCAAAGCCTCTTCGCTCCCGCGAGGGGAAAACACCAAAGCCTCTTCGCTCCCGCGAGGGGAAAACACCAAAGTCTCCTTTCCCAGCCTTGGGCTCTTCAGTCCAGAATTTGCCCCACTCTTTGTCTCTGTATAAGAGTTCTGTGGACGGTGGTGTCGTCCTTTGAGGCGGCTCCATTCACTCAGTCACACTCCAGATGCCTATATTACATACGGATTCACCCGGCACCAGAGACCTGGTTGTCCTGGCTTGGTGGCTCGGGAATTCTGCTTAGGAAAGTCTCACTGAAGAACCAAAGGAAGGATGTGGGGCTGGGGGAGGAGTCCCGGACAGCTTGTCAGTCCAGGAGACTTGGGTGTCGGAGCAATCTCGTCTCCCAATCAGAATCCTGGATCTTTGGCGATTTGATTGTCCCGGCAACATTGGAAATCCAGGCTGGAAAATCATCTAATCCAACAATGCCAGAGTAATGGCATACATCAACCATCCGGGAGGAAGCAGAAGTCTCACTGCAGCAAGAGGGTTCCTATCAAGGGTACATCCCTGTATGGGGGAAGAGGGGTGAGATGTATAGGTACCTCGGTGCCCCTTCCCCCCAGACCAGGTACACTATAAGAGTATAATAGTAATGGGGGTGGGGTGAGATGTATAGGTAGTACTGTGTACATTATATAATAGAGATGGGGGGGAGGGGTGGGGTGTACATTATATAATAGAGATGGGGGGGAGGGGTGGGATGTATAGGTAGTACTGTGTACATTATATAATAGAGATGGGGGGAGGGGTGGGGTGTACATTATATAATAGAGATGGGGGAGGGGTGGGATGTATAGGTAGTACTGTGTACATTATATAATAGAGATGGGGGAGGGGTGGGGTGTACATTATATAATAGAGATGGGGGAGGGGTGGGATGTATAGGTAGTACTGTGTACATTATATAATAGAGATGGGGGAGGGGTGAGGTGTACATTATATAATAGAGATGGGGGAGGGGTGGGGTGTACATTATATAATAGAGATGGGGGAGGGGTGGGGTGTATAGGTAGAATGGGGTCACCTCTCCGCTGTGCCGTCTCCTCCCCTTATAAACTCTCCCGAATGATCCTTCTCCAATCAGATCCAAGACGTGATACTTCTCCATCCTGAAATAGAGAAAAACACAACACTAAGCAATACGTACCCAGGAAATGTAAAAGATATGGGCCCCGGGTGCAGAATGAATAGGGCCCCGATGTACACAGCGCCCTCTGATGGTTGTAATGTCGATATATAGAAGCAGTGGGGCCCCTGGTGCAGAATGAATAGGGCCCCGATGTACACAGCGCCCTCTGATGGTTGTAATGTCTATATATAGAAGCGATGGGGCCCCTGGTGCAGAATGAATAGGGCCCCGATGTACACAGCGCCCTCTGATGGTTGTAATGTCTATATATAGAAGCGGTGGGGCCCCGGGTGCAGAATGAATAGGGCCCCGATGTACACAGCGCCCTCTGATGGTTGTTGTGACAGTGGGGTCACTTTGGACACAGGGTGAATAAAAGAAACCCCCGATATGGTCTGTGATAGCCATATTCAAGGCTGTATATACATTGTATATAGATTGGATGTATACTGTATGTGGGGGTTAAGTATCATTGCTGTGAGGAATTAAGGTGTTTTGCATTCTATTGTTCATTATGACTGGGGAAGGTCTGGTGTGAATAGAGATTAAGTCTGTCCTTGTGTGTATTGTAAAGTGCCAGACAGACTGGCTGCCAACCCTTTGTGAAAAGATGTGTATTGGAGATCGTATATTCTATTGTGTTGGGATCTTTTGAAGCCTAGCAGACGTCAGGATGAGGTGTTGAGTCTTGGGATGTGTGGGTGGAGCTGGGCCCTTGTTCATGTTAAATCATGTGCCTTGAATTGTGTATAAAGTTACAATGTTTGTCAATAATAAATTGATTCCTACTACAGAAGAGACAGAGTGCGTCTCATCTTCTTCCAGAGAGGTCGGCTCCTATAGGAAAGGGTCGTTTAGCTGTGGATATCGGTAGCGAGTGGATGTGTGTCTAGGAGAGGGAACATCGTAAACGGCGTTATACCCCTTGAGATTGGGGTGCCGTTACAGTTGTAATGTCTATATATAGAAGCGGTGGGGCCCCTGGTGCAGAATGAATAGGGCCCCGATGTACACAGCGCCCTCTGATGGTTGTAATGTCTATATATAGAAGCAGTGGGGCCCTGGATGCAGAATGAATAGGGCCCCGATGTACACAGCGCTCTCTGATGGTTGTAATGTCTATATATAGAAGCGGTGGGGCCCCTGGTGCAGAATGAATAGGGCCCCGATGTACACAGCGCCCTCTGATGGTTGTAATGTCTATATATAGAAGCGGTGGGGCCCTGGATGCAGAATGAATAGGGCCCCGATGTACACAGCGCCCTCTGATGGTTGTAATGTCCTTATATAGAAGCGGTGGGGTGCAGTTTTACCCATCCCTGGAAACCTCACACAAATGATAGAAAAGGGAGGGGACATGAGGACTGAGGCCCCTCCCACTGAATTGTCTCTGGAAGCCTCACATGGATCATAAAGGAGGGAGGAGACACTAGGACTGAGCCCCACCCCCTTCACATTGTCCCTGTAAGCCTCATGTGGACTGCGGGGGGAGGGACACTAGGACTGAAACTCCTCCCCTAGAATGGTCCTTGGAAGGCACGACGATCTGGGGAATATTTTTCAGATATATGAATAGTAAGGAGGCGGGGCCAGAGCAGATTGGTCCCATGAAGGCAGATCAGGGAAAGGTAGAAGGCAGCCGTAGCCAATCCATTCTTCTCCTCCTCTGTTTATAGAAAAGAGAATATTAATAAACAGGAAAGTTCATTACTTTCCATTAAACCCACTTCTGAGGCTGCCCAGAGATAAAAAAAAAAAAAAGTCACACCCGAGAGATCTCAGAGAACTTAGTGTGAATAAATCACCAGGTCCGGATGGTTTACACCCGAGAGATCTCAGAGAACTTAGTGTAAATAAACCGGATGGTTTACACCCTAGAGATCTCAGAGAACTTAGTGTGAATAAATCACCAGGACCGGATGGTTTACACCCGAGAGATCTCAGAGAACTTAGTGTAAATAAACCGGATGGTTTACACCCGAGAGATCTCAGAGAACTTAGTGTAAATAAACCAGATGGTTTACACCCGAGAGATCTCATAGAACTTAGTGTGAATAAATCACCAGGAGCAGATGGTTTACACCCGAGAGATCTCATAGAACTTAGTGTAAATAAACCGGATGGTTTACACCCGAGAGATCTCATAGAACTTAGTGTGAATAAATCACCAGGACCAGATGGTTTACACCCGAGAGATCTCATAGAACTTAGTGTAAATAAACCGGATGGTTTACACCCGAGAGATCTCAGAGAACTTAGTGTGAATAAATCACCAGGACCAGATGGTTTACACCCGAGAGATCTCAGAGAACTTAGTGTGAATAAATCACCAGGTCCGGATGGTTTACACCCGAGAGATCTCAGAGAACTTAGTGTAAATAAACCGGATGGTTTACACCCTAGAGATCTCAGAGAACTTAGTGTGAATAAATCACCAGGACCGGATGGTTTACACCCGAGAGATCTCAGAGAACTTAGTGTGAATAAATCACGAGGACCAGATGGTTTACACCCGAGAGATCTCAGAGAACTTAGTGTGAATAAATCACCAGGTCCGGATGGTTTACACCCGAGAGATCTCAGAGAACTTAGTGTGAATAAATCACCAGGACCAGATGGTTTACACCCGAGAGATCTCAGAGAACTTAGTGTAAATAAACCGGATGGTTTACACCCGAGAGATCTCAGAGAACTTAGTGTAAATAAACCGGATGGTTTACACCCGAGAGATCTCAGAGAACTTAGTATAAATAAACCGGATGGTTTACATCCGAGAGATCTCAGAGAACTTAGTGTGAATAACTCACCAGGTCCGGATGGTTTACACCCGAGAGATCTCAGAGAACTTAGTGTGAATAAATCACCAGGACCAGATGGTTTACACCCGAGAGATCTCATAGAACTTAGTGTAAATAAACCGGATGGTTTACACCCGAGAGATCTCAGAGAACTTAGTGTGAATAAATCACCAGGACCAGATGGTTTACACCCGAGAGATCTCAGAGAACTTAGTGTGAATAAATCACCAGGTCCGGATGGTTTACACCCAAGAGATCTCAGAGAACTTAGTGTGAATAAATCACCAGGTCCGGATGGTTTACACCCGAGAGATCTCAGAGAACTTAGTATAAATAAACCGGATGGTTTACATCCGAGAGATCTCAGAGAACTTAGTGTGAATAACTCACCAGGTCCGGATGGTTTACACCCGAGAGATCTCAGAGAACTTAGTGTGAATAAATCACCAGGACCAGATGGTTTACACCCGAGAGATCTCATAGAACTTAGTGTGAATAAACCGGATGGTTTACACCCGAGAGATCTCAGAGAACTTAGTGTGAATAAATCACCAGGACCAGATGGTTTACACCCGAGAGATCTCAGAGAACTTAGTGTGAATAAACCGGATGGTTTACACCCGAGAGATCTCAGAGAACTTAGTGTGAATAAACCGGATGGTTTACACCCGAGAGATCTCAGAGAACTTAGTGTGAATAAACCGGATGGTTTACACCCGAGAGATCTCAGAGAACTTAGTGTAAATAAACCGGATGGTTTACACCCGAGAGATCTCAGAGAACTTAGTGTGAATAAACCGGATGGTTTACACCCAAGAGATCTCAGAGAACTTGGTGTGAATAAATCACCAGGTCCGGATGGTTTACACCCGAGAGATCTCATAGAACTTAGTGTGAATAAACCGGATGGTTTACACCCGAGAGATCTCAGAGAACTTGGTGTGAATAAATCACCAGGTCCGGATGGTTTACACCCGAGAGATCTCATAGAACTTAGTGTGAATAAATCACCAGGACCAGATGGTTTACACCCGAGAGATCTCATAGAACTTAGTGTGAATAAATCACCAGGACCAGATGGTTTACACCCGAGAGATCTCATAGAACTTAGTGTGAATAAATCACCAGGACCAGATGGTTTACACCCGAGAGATCTCATAGAACTTAGTGTAAATAAACCGGATGGTTTACACCCGAGAGATCTCAGAGAACTTAGTGTAAATAAACCGGATGGTTTACACCCGAGAGATCTCAAAGAACTTAGTGTAAATAAACCGGATGGTTTACACCCGAGAGATCTCAGAGAACTTAGTGTAAATAAACCGGATGGTTTACACCCGAGAGATCTCAGAGAACTTAGTGTAAATAAACCGGATGGTTTACACCCGAGAGATCTCAGAGAACTTAGTGTAAATAAACCGGATGGTTTACACCCGAGAGATCTCAGAGAACTTAGTGTAAATAAACCGGATGGTTTACACCCGAGAGATCTCAGAGAACTTAGTGTAAATAAACCGGATGGTTTACACCCGAGAGATCTCAGAGAACTTAGTGTAAATAAACCGGATGGTTTACACCCGAGAGATCTCAGAGAACTTAGTGTAAATAAACCGGATGGTTTACACCCGAGAGATCTCAGAGAACTTAGTGTAAATAAACCGGATGGTTTACACCCGAGAGATCTCAGAGAACTTAGTGTAAATAAACCAGATGGTTTACACCCGAGAGATCTCAGAGAACTTAGTGTGAATAAATCACCAGGTCCGGATGGTTTACACCCGAGAGATCTCAGAGAACTTAGTGTGAATAAATCACCAGGTCCGGATGGTTTACACCCGAGAGATCTCAGAGAACTTAGTGTGAATAAATCACCAGGACCAGATGGTTTACACCCGAGAGATCTCATAGAACTTAGTGTGAATAAATCACCAGGACCAGATGGTTTACACCCGAGAGATCTCATAGAACTTAGTGTAAATAAACCGGATGGTTTACACCCGAGAGATCTCAGAGAACTTAGTGTGAATAAATCACCAGGACCAGATGGTTTACACCCGAGAGATCTCAGAGAACTTAGTGTGAATAAATCACCAGGTCCGGATGGTTTACACCCGAGAGATCTCAGAGAACTTAGTGTGAATAAATCACCAGGTCCGGATGGTTTACACCCGAGAGATCTCAGAGAACTTAGTGTGAATAAATCACCAGGACCAGATGGTTTACACCCGAGAGATCTCAGAGAACTTAGTGTGAATAAATCACCAGGTCCGGATGGTTTACACCCGAGAGATCTCAGAGAACTTAGTGTGAATAAATCACCAGGTCCGGATGGTTTACACCCGAGAGATCTCAGAGAACTTAGTGTGAATAAATCACCAGGTCTGGATGGTTTACAGCCGAGAGATCTCAGAGAACTTAGTGTGAATAAATCACCAGGTCTGGATGGTTTACAGCCGAGAGATCTCAGAGAACTTAGTGTGAATAAATCACCAGGTCCGGATGGTTTACAGCCGAGAGATCTCAGAGAACTTAGTGTGAATAAATCACCAGGTCCGGATGGTTTACACCCGAGAGATCTCAGAGAACTTAGTGTGAATAAATCACCAGGTCCGGATGGTTTACACCCGAGAGATCTCAGAGAACTTAGTGTGAATAAATCACCAGGTCCGGATGGTTTACACCCGAGAGATCTCATAGAACTTAGTGTGAATAAATCACCAGGTCCGGATGGTTTACACCCGAGAGATCTCAGAGAACTAATGCCGCGTACACACGACCGTTTTTAATGTCATTGAATAAAACTGCATTTTTCTTGACGTGATTTTTCGTGTTTCCTCTCAAGCCTGCCTTGCCTACACACTATCGTGGGAAAAAATGCTCAAGTAAAGCGCGGTGACGTACAACACGTACAACGGCACTATAAAGGGGAAGTTCTATTCGGATGGCGCCACCCTTTGGGCTGCTTTTGCTGATCCTCGTGTTAGTAAAGTTTGGTGAGAGACGATTCGCGCTTTTTAGCCTTCGTGCTTTTCAGTCCGTTACAGCGTGACGAATGTGATATCTCCATTACGAACGCTAGTTTTACCAGAACGAGCGCTCCCGTCTCATACTTGATTCTGAGCATGCGCGTTTTTTTTTACGTCGTTAAAGCCTACACAAGACCGTATTTCATGACGAGAAAAACGACGACAAGAAAAATTGGAGCATGTTCCAAATTTTTCATGCCCATTTTCCACGTCGTTAGTGTGAATAAATCACCAGGACGGGATGGATTACACCCGAGAGATCGATAGTGAAAGTGCAAGGAGGCAGGGACAACGGTGTAAGTGGGAGGAGTCGGGGGAGGCTGGTGTAAGTGGGAGGAGTCGGGGGAGGCTGGTGGGGAAGTGGGAGGAGTCGGGGGAGGATGGTGGGGAAGTGGGAGGAGTCGGGGGAGGAGACGGGTGGAAGAAGTGGGAGGAGTCAGGGGGAGGATGGGGGGAAGTGGGAGGAGTCAGGGGAGGATGGGGGAGGTGGGAGGATGGGGGAGGTGGGAAGAGTCAGGGGAGGATGGGGGAGGTGGGAGGAGTCAGGGATGGATGGAGAAGTGACCTCCTGCGGGTGGAATGATAGAAGACATTATAGACGGTTCAGCTTCTGTCAGCCTTCCTTTGTAGCGGAGCCCAGACAGGAAGTGACATCATTGGGGGAGGGGAGAGTATGGAAGGAAGGAGGAGCCTTATTCAGGTATTCATCCAGAGAGCTCCTCCCACAGAGGGAGGAGTCACATATCAGTGTACAGGGAGATGGTATACGGGGGGGTGACACACAGGACTGTATTCATCACCCTTCCCAGACATGACCCCTCCCCCTGAATTGTCCTTGGAAGCCTCACATGTGGACCCTAGAGGGGGGAGGGGAAGGGAGGGACGGTGGGGGAGGGGAAGGGTTTTTTCTCACTCACCCGGCGGACACACAAATATCACTTCTCCGCTCCGCACGGCGATCACTTCCGGTTTCTCTGGTTGCCCGGGTGACGGGGCGCCGTACTGACGTCACTTCCTTTTAACGTCTGTGACACTCTGAGCAGCTGTGAGGGGGCGGAGTGTCGGGTGACGTCAGTTCCGGTGATCGGTGATGGCGGAGGAGGATCAGGAAGACGGGTGAGAGGGGAGATCTCTGTATATAATGTGTACCCCCCTCCCCCCTCTGTATATATACTGTGTACCCCCTCCATATATACTGTGTACCCCCCTCCCCCCCCTCTGTATATATACTGTGTACCCCCTCCCCCTCTATATATA